>CAXHJY010001328.1:15000-50000 GCA_964016885.1 Eledone cirrhosa
TTTTTCCACCATTAGGTCTGTTGGTGGCCCACGTTCCAAAATACCTTATCCCGTGCAACGCCGGGTATCACTGCTAGTATCCTATAAATAGGATATATTTTCTTCACTTAAGAGACAACCACCAGAAGCAGCTTAAATATCAAACATTTAATAAAAATATTAAGTTATATTATTCCTCTACACTGAACCAAGCCTAACTTAAATCTAAATTGTAATCTTCCAAACACCACCAACTAAAATTATACTAATTCTAATACCTACCATCTAAATTTGAATTGCTTAGCTAAGGGTATAGTTTATAAATGTTTAGTAAATAAAAAAAAAAAAATCTAAAAGAGCATACATCGGTGGGATTTGAACTCAGACCATAAAGGGCCGTAACTCTATGCTGCAAGGCATGGTGTTTGACCCTCTACCGATACTCTCAATCCACTGCCCTTAAATTGTTTGAAAAATAATGTCACTTCATTATCTGCCTACAAGGAAATGTTATGAGATGTTGATGAATGTGGAAAACAAGAGAAAAAGAGTCTATTCCTGTGCCTGACCCAGGACCAACAATTGACAGTTGTAGGATCAAAGAAGCAAAGAGATGAGAAATTACAAAGCTGCTGGTTCATCTGAGACAGTTGCTGAGATGTTGGAATTTTCTGTAGAAATAGGAGTCAAACTAGTCACCTACATAATCAATTGGGTAACACATGATGGGGTCATGCCCAATGACTGGCATAGTAATATACTCATTCACTGATACAAGGGGGAAGGTGATGCACTAGAAAGGAGCAAGTACAGGAGAATAAAACTGATGGACCAAGTAATGAAAGTGACAGAGTTTTAACACAACTAATTCAAATTAGATGAGTGCCAAGGAAGAGCACCACAGATGCACTATTCTTAATGAGAAAACTACTATATCTAATTTTTGTTGATCTGTCATCTGATGGTTCTTAAAGAATCTAGGTGTCAAAGAATGACTTGTGAGAGAGATGCAAACCATGTACAGAGAAGCTGTCAGTAAAGTGAGAGTAGGAAATGAGTTCAGAAAAGAATTGAATGTGCAGGTAGGAATTTATCAGGGCTCAGTCCTCAGTCTACTCCTGTTTCCCCAGGCCATATTAGAGAAGTTTCAAACTGGATGTCGTTGGAAACTTCTGTATGCTTACAACCGGATTCTTGAAACCGAATCTATGGAAGAGCCAGAGAAGAAATTCCGTCTTTGGAAACAGAACTTAGAATCAAAAGGGTTTTGAGTAAACATGGGGGAAATGAAAGTTTTCAGGAACGAAGACAGGACTCTGATGCCATCAGGGAAGTGATCAAGCTTGTTGAAAATGAATAGGTAGAAAGTTTTATGATGTACACAATGTAAATTTTCTGTATACAAGGTGTAGTAGGACAGATGACAGACTAAGAGAAAAAGTATACTTTGCATGTGGCAGATGGACAGTTGGTAGTAAGAGCATTAGTGAAATAAAACTTTTTTCCAATCCTAGGAAGGTACCATAAAAGTAGCTGATAGCTTCTGCTATTTAGGTGATAGAATTAGCAGTGGAGGAGGTTGCCCTGAGAACATAGCTAGGATAACAGGATAGAAAAAGTTCAAGGAACTACTGTCTTGACAGCAAAAGGTGTCTCTATGAAAGATAGGTTAGCTATAAGATACCCATGTGTAAAGTCTCATGGCAGTTGAGACATGGGCAATGAATGCAGAAGAGATGCTAAAGCAAAAGAGAAATAAATCAAGTATGCTCTGATGTGTGATTGAGGAAGCACGGATGAGCTGAAAGAAAATCTGGATAGAAGAGGAATCAGATGTAGTGTGCAGGGGAGAAGATTGCACAAGTATGGCCATGTGACACACATGGGTGAAGAAGTGCCAAGGAATCCCAGTAGAAGACAGTTGCAATAAAGGGAGGCCAAGGAAAGCTAATCTCAAATTGCTGAAGCAATCAGAGGAGATGACAAAGGACTGCAAATGTGGAAGGA
Organism: Eledone cirrhosa; assembly: GCA_964016885.1. NCBI lineage: Eukaryota > Metazoa > Mollusca > Cephalopoda > Octopoda > Eledonidae > Eledone > Eledone cirrhosa. The sequence goes on from CAXHJY010001328.1 coordinate 16,987, forward strand.
TGCTGTGCTGGAAAAGACCCATCCAACCCAACCAAGAATGGAAAGACATGATATGGAAACTTGATAGCAATACTACATAAAACCTAAAACAGAGTATTCTTGCTAAGGCCAAATCATATACTGAAAACAAGAGGTCATGTGATCTACAATGGGGAACTAACTATGGCTGAACAATCTTTTACCAAACCACCTGAAATCAGCTCTGGTTCTAGAAATACAAGACTGTTTGCTTTAAGGTGTATAATATATCTATCATCATGATTTTACATAAGAACTTTTGTTAAGTTATGTTCCAAACACCAGATAAATAATGATTTATTTTAAAAAATGATGGTTATGTGACGCATAAGGAAAGTGAGAGTTGTATTAAAAAGTGACAATGCTTGAAGTGGATGGGGCATGTGGAGAAAGGTGACTTAGAAAGACTGGGACAAAGTTGTGAAGAATGACCTCAAGAAATAACCTCATGAAGATGACAAAAGACCAAGTTGACTGGCGATATGCTATAATACAAAAGACCTGTCCTCTTGTACAAGCACTGCAACAAAAAAAGTAAATGTAGTGAGTGACCTGAGGCTAACGAATGGAGACATAATAGGATTTGAGAGGACCCTTCACTCAAGATGAACATGTAATAACTTTTCTAGTGCTGATGTAACAAAATGCACCCAATACACCCTTCAAAATGTTCAAAACTTTGAGTCCAGTTAGCAACAACTTTCAGCATTTCTTCATTGTTTATCAAAAGGTGCATCATGATTGAAAAATTGCTGTTTTCTTTCCATTGCAATGAAATCCAACATCAGCACCAGCAACAACAATAACCACCACACAAAGTTCAGCAATAATACCATTTACAACAGCAACAACAGTGCCACCAACCACCCACTGGGGCCCACAGCAGGTGTTTTAAAGCCAGCTATGTGTCCTGTGGATGTGATGGTAGTCATTGTGAGAGTATTGGTATCACCATTGATAACAGTACCAGCAGCAATAACTCAATATCATCCAAACTAATGTTATTTACAATTAAAGCATGCCTCATTATGTGTCAATAAATATGATGGCATCTTCCACCCCCATGTTAGGAGAGTATCATCACTATCATCAATAATGATCACAGTATCCACAAGACCAAGAGGCTTGGCTCAATCCTATTATTCTTTGGTGGGTCTATTATATTAGTAGTACATAGACAGTGGGTGCTTGGTTGTAATAGTAGCAATAGCTGTTGCAGTATCAGTGATAGTAGTGTGAAAGGGGTTTCCGTGTGTCTTATTTAGGTATTTCCTTGGGCTCTACTTTTAGAAATACTCACTTTGGATACATTACACTCTGTACACTACAGCTGCCTTAGCTCTGAAATACAACCCAACAAGAGACGCATCACATAACAACATTGAGTACTTCAAACGGTGTGCCACCTGTAACTGTAATTACACACCTAGCATGCATATATATATATATATATGTTGATAATGATGATTATGATATATCCTTTTCGCTTCCCCATCCTGACATAGGTTGGATGACTCTTGAAGTAGCACCATGGTCTGTAGCCCATCCTGACATCAACCTTTGTTTTTTAAATAAGGTACTAATCTTCGCACACCAACACAGGACATTTTTTTATGTGGGACATAAAAGTCACTGTTGGCCCAAGTGTTAAAGCAAAGACAAACAGATACATATATGAGAAACCTCCAAACACCTCCAAACAGGTTCAATCTGCCAAATTTCACTCACAAGGCTGTGGTCAGCATGAAACTATAGAAGACACTTTCCTAAAAGAAGTAGTGGGATAAATCCCAAAATCATGTAGTTGAGAAGCAAACTTAACTACACAACCATGCCTATATATCATCATATGTCCTTTTTCCATGCTAACATGGGTTAGATAGTACTTTAAATTAGTACTATTGTCCTGCTCGACTGGCCAGGGACCACATCTCATATGTTCCAATTTCGACATGGTTTCTACAGCTAACTGCTTTACAGGCTATACTGAGTGCACTTTATCATGGCACCAGCATTAGGAAGGTTATATTCATTGACATGGGAAACAGAGTGATGATGACTATTACTAAGATTTAGCATGTGATAGTGGGGCAGAGGAGAAATTGAATTTATTGGAATTAGAAGTTAACAAAAGCAAGAAATGAAACAAAAGTAACTGTAAAGCATTAAAAAAGTGGTATAAGGGTTCAGCCATGTGATTAGAGTGTTGGGCTCATGATCATAAAGTTGTGGGTTCAATTCCTGGACCAAGCAGTGCATTATATTCTTCAGCAAGATGCTTCATTTATTATAGGACTAGGGGCTTTGTTAAATCACCCAACAAAGATGCACCTTCATAGGAGGCAGTTAAGCCTACATAGGTTTGAGGTTTGAACTGTATCAACATGACAGAACTGGGTCCCCTGTTAGTAAAACACCTAAGAAACATAACCTTGTAGGAAGCCAGCTAAACCTACATAGATATGAGCTGTGAATTTAATATTTTTCCGTTTATATACATAGATAGCCAAATAGCTATGAGGATCAATTTATTGCAAATGTAGGGAGATAAAAATCAATAAATTCACCTCCCCCTCTGCCAACGCAGGACTTTATAATATATAATTAGGACTTTTAACATTGACACAGTTCACAAATTTTAGTGATAGAGGTGTGGTCAGTAAAATCAATCATAATACTTAACTGATACTTATTTTATTGATTACATAAAGATGAAGAATCATTCTGAACTAACAAAACACAAGGCACTACTGTTTCCGCTACCAACCACCCGTACGTTTTTTGATGAGACAGGAGACAAAAGAGCATTTTTTTTTAGTATAGAAATTTTACAGCTGTTCATTGAAATGATACGGGTATATTACTGGTATTTATATTAACGACCTCCACCGACAGGATTTAGTAATAATTTAATCGGAATAAACATCACAGGGGTAATGTGGGATGTAGTCGCGCTCGTACTGTCAAATACACTACTGATACTTATAATAATTGTATCTAATTGAGGCACAAGGCCAGCAATTCTTAAGAGGGTGGGAAGGTCGATTATATAGAACTCGGTACTTGACTGGTACTTTATGTTATCAACTAGGGAGGGATGAAAGGCAAAGTTGACCTCGGCGAGATTTGAGTCTATAACAAAAAGGACTGTAACTAAATACCGCAAGGCATTTTGCCCGACGCTCCACCGATTCCGTCAATCCACAACCCATGACCAGACAACTCCGAAACAATTCTTCACAAATTCCGCAATAATAATCATAATTATATCATTTTATCAAGACACGAAACAAATCTACAGATGTTCACCAGCTACTGGTATTATCTATATTATCGAACCACTTCCTCCCACCTTGGGCTTTAAATACTGCAGCTCGTTCAATATTCTATAATAAATAAAAACTCATCGAACTAACAACCCAACCTTGCCTCTTCAGAAGATTTAAGACTACATAAGCGACTAAAAGCTTTACATTTCTACAAGAAAAAAAAAAGAAAAAACAGTATGGGGACATTTTGTTTCGTTTTCATTTTTTTTTCTTTCTAGATGTTGCATTTGGTGTTGGGTAGATTAAAGGGGTGTGACGATAGACATGAAAGGATTCGTAACTGGACAGAAAATTTCCGGAGGTGCGCCATCAATTTACCTCTTGTTTATCTGCGACGCTCGAGGAAGAGAATGCTTATCATTACAGATACATTAACATACAAATATATATCAACAATATATATATATATATATTTGTGTGTGTACTGAAGAAAAGGTGGCAGTGACTTCGAAGTATCGGCGTTGATGCCTCTTCAGAGTTACATTGTACTCACATGTATTGAATACTGATTCAGTCAATGTCTGAATGTTCTATGTAGATTTGTACATTAAACAACTCTTCACTATATATATATATATATATATATATATATATATATATACGCAAATGGAATTGGTGTGTGCATCAAGTGGTGTCAGTATGGAAACGCACAAAACGAAAATAAAAACGCTAGTATGGGTATCCTCTTATTTGTCTGTTTTCAGCGTGCTTTATATTAATCTTTTTATTTTTCATTTTTCGAAACAAGTGCAGCCATTGATACAAGGCAACACCAACTACACAGTGTGCAACAATGTGCACCAGTGTTCACTTCCGTGGCGTCCTCACAGAATGACAAGTATAAAAACGTAAATTATTTTAGCACAAGCAAAAGGACATTACACAACAAGTGGAGAGAGACAGAGATAGCAAGAGCAAGGGCTCTAGGATGGAAGGTTTGTTAGAAAACCTCCTGGCCACAATATCAGGGACCAGATATACGAATAGATTGCATTACAAATTAACTCTCGACTTTGTGGTCATCGTTTGTATATGCGAAAGAAACATGAAAAGTAATCACTAAATTTCTCGTCTCTAAGCATCAGTGAACAGAAATACAATGTCGTAACGACATGATATGATGATTCAATGGTTCATTTCTAATTGACAAACTTCTGAATACGAGATAATTATAAGTGAATGACAACATAGGGATAGTAAAAGTCGTACATAAATTGAGGGATCGGTTTTATACTGTAATAAGATTCCAAATTCATCCCCCAATTTATAACCAGAATTAAAGTAAGATAATTAAAAAAATGAATTATCATCGAATATCAATACGTTTGTTTCGCTTACCCGATAAGTTTGATTCTTTTAGTAGACAACCAGACGTGACATCATATACTTTCAATGTATGTGCGTTTGTGGCAACGATAATTGTATTGATTGTCGGGTGGTAAGTAACTCCAGTGGCAGCTTCTCCTACAGATAAACATCCGTCTTCACCAACAGACCACTTAACCGTGGTCGCCATCTTAGTATTACCACTCTTACCACGGCCGCCTATGACATCACACAGAGGCAGATAACATTTTCATAACTACTCTACACTGGAGATCACCAAAAAGTCATTTACATATATATATCTATCTCCTTCTTTCATTCAACACGGAAATATTTTATCGACCTTATATATATATATTAAAATACAGGATTACTAAGCGTTTAATTTTCTTATAAATTCCATCACGGTTTCGGCAGTTTCCGTCAGACAGTCGCTGCGTTAAAAAAACCGTCTGGCATAGTAACAAATTCCAGAACGAGGCTTAGTATACTTTTCCTGAACAAACTTCCTTAATATTTATTAATTAATTAATTAATAACTGAATGATTTAAAAACAAACCAATATTTTAAAATATTTTCAAAATCAAATATAAATAATAAATAGTATTTTTTTAATTTTATTCTTATTTCACGTATTTATAATTTTTTTGTGAGGCGGAGTGAATCTTTCGTTTCGTAAACTATATAGTAAGTGTAATAATAACTTATGTCACCCTCAATAATAATAATTACTGATTAAAATTATTTAAACAAAAATGTTTTGAATATCAAATTGTATGCTTTTTTTCTGAATATCAATGTTTTCCTGCATTCCCGGTAAACGGTCCGCATTGAATAATTGTCACATGGGTGTGTGTTGACAGTATCAAGGAAGATTGTAGAAGCTTCTTTCTCTTCTCTTATCTTTTCTGTTTTTCCCTCTGTTTGAGGTTTTATTAATTTAAAGATTATTAGTTTCCCTTCTCTCCGCCCGTACGATAACTGAGCCTTCAAGAATGTCTGAGAATTACTCAGTTGTCACTGCTCCCTATGTCGAACTATCTATAACCAGCAACATTAATCCCATCACAACTATGAAACGGTTTCCCAAGGACTTGACGATCGCCGATTTAAAGGTAACAAAATAATAATTGAAATGATTCCTTTTATTTGCCAAAAGGACATCGGGTGAAGTCAACATTACAAAGACATAGTAATAATTGAAATGATTTCTTGGCGTTCTTTCATTTTAAGGAGACAACATTTCTGCAGATAAGTGGAAAAGAGATGTTCATGCATGTTACGATATTTTCCGTCACCACTCAAAGGTGTGATACTATATTCTACATGTTAAAATATTGGTACGTAATAAAATGAAAATGAACAGTACGTGATTAATCTGTATCTGGAAATTCCGATATTATTCATTAGTAAAAGAAAAGGAAATATCGCAACATCACTATTCTTTTCCATGTATCTGCAGGATAGCCATCTACTTAAAACGTAAGAACTCTTTCATATATATATGTCCTGTCATCTAAAATATTTTTTCATCGTTGTAAAATGAACTCGCCCCATATCAAATATTTAGCGTATTTACAACATATAAACACATTTTATATGATTAATATCGTTTACAAAAGAAAGATCAATAGAAATTAATCAGAGAATAGTAAGACGTGCACACTCAATTTCACACTGCAACAAGGAATGCTGCACCAGTGATATGGAGGATGAACACTGGTAGAATGTGTACCAGACTTAAAAATAAGTGTTGGCGCACTCCTGCGGGTACCCAGCTCTGTACCGATGGTGGTGAGTAGGGAGGTGGCCTTAGGGCCAAGGACACCAGAAGTCTCCACTGCTACGGGCTCAATGGCAAACCTGTCGGGAGAGTGGCCGAGTGTTGGCGTCAAGAAGGGCATTGAGCCGTAGTTATTGCCTCAATGCCAGCATAGAATTTCATCATCATCTTCGTTTAACGTCTATCTTCCACGCTAGCATGGGTTAGATGGGAGTTGTCCCACTTGAGGTAAGATTGGTCGGGTGGCCGTGTCTCGCTTGTATAGGACTATCTGGGAGGTTTTCTACGGCTGGATGCCCTTCCTAACGCCAACCACATTTACAGTGTGGACTGTGTTTTTTTGTTGTGACACCTACTCGATCTCATTAGTTTGTACTGGATGTTGTGGTACCAACTTTACAGAGAAAGAGTGGTATTGGTGGGAGTGGGGGTTGGGGTGTATATTATAGTGGACGTAAAAATGAGGATGATATATGTGTATGTTTGTGTAACTAGATGTAAATACCTTGCAATAGTTACATCAGTAAAAAGAAGTAACTCTTTAAAAGGCGAACTTAATAGATAACTTCAACCCATACAATAAACTGAATACCAGAATAGATCCTGGCATTGAGCTAAATATAATTGACTAAAGTCCTTGAAGGTGGTACCCCAGCACGGCCCCAGTCTGTAACTGACTTCTCCTAAGTCACTCTGTTTCTGTAACTGACCTCTTATTAGTTACTATCAACCCTAAACCTCCACAACTTCTTGACCTCTTGGTCACACTCTCTCTCTTTTGTCACCCTCTATTTCTCCTATCTGGTCTTTCTTTAAAATATGTTTTATTATCTGTCTGTATTTTCAGATGAAGTTAATCTTGTTAACAGGTGCCTCAATGAATATGAAACTCCATTTGTACCAAGACAAGAACTGTATATGTAGTATGGATGACGATACTGCTCTTTTAGGTTCCTATCCAGTTGAGAAAGATTGCACTTTACATGTAAGACCAGAATTTTATTTTTTTGTGGGGAGGTCTCTGACATTAAGTAGAGGCTTCTCCATTGAACACACAGCTGGAATATTCATGGTCTAAACTGATTCATTTCTATTAATGTAAAACCACTGAACTGTGATGTAGGAGTGGGACCTCTATATTCATTGAACAATATTGTAGAATGAGTGGGGCACAACTAGATGACTTGTTTCAGTTGGCTTCACTGTCAAAAGTAGGTTGTAATGTGATTAGCAGTAAAGACAGTGTTGAAACTATTGTGACGTTTATCATGTTTAATGTGTCCTTCAGTAATTATTCAGTTCAATGGAGTCCATCTCTGTCTAAGTAAAATCTATGACATGTAGAAATCTACTGGATTCTATTTTATATAACACTTTTTTTTTTAAATAAAAAAGGGTTTTAAAAAATATCTAGTTTTTATGTGTAAAGTTGAGTTCCATGGTAAAGGTCCTTTAACTCCTGATAGTTGTAGGGGCACTGTCCTAACACATGACATGTATTGGGCATTTAAAACTTAGTGGAACTCATCCTTTTCCAGGTCAGAACACAGCCAATTTTTTCCAGAGGATAAAAGCAAAATTGACCTTGGTGGGATTTGAACTCAGAGTACAGAGAGGTAGAACAAATTCCAAGGCATTTTTAATCTGACAGTTGCAACGCAACAGGTGAAGTACACTTCAGTTGCAGCACAACAGGTGAAGTACACTTCAGTTGCAGCACAACAGGTGAAGTACACCTCAGTTGCAACACAACAGGTGAAGTACACCTCAGTTGCAACACAACAGGTGAAGTACACCTCAGTTGCAACACAACAGGTGAAGTACACTTCAGTTGCAATGCAACAGGTGAAGTACACTTCAGTTGCAGCACAACAGGTGAAGTACACCTCAGTTGCAACACAACAGGTGAAGTACACTTCAGTTGCAATGCAACAGGTGAAGTACACTTCAGTTGCAGCACAACAGGTGAAGTACACCTCAGTTGCAACAGAACAGGTGAAGTATACTTCAGTTGCAACACAACAGGTGAAGTACACCTCAGTTGCAACAGAACAGGTGAAGTACACTTCAGTTGCAGCACAACAGGTGAAGTACACCTCAGTTGCAACACAACAGGTGAAGTACACCTCAGTTGCAACACAACAGGTGAAGTATACTTCAGTTGCAATGCAACAGGTGAAGTACACTTCAGTTGCAGCACAACAGGTGAAGTACACCTCAGTTGCAACACAACAGGTGAAGTACACCTCAGTTGCAGCACAACAGCTGAAGTACACGTCAGGTGAAGTACACTTCAGTTGCAACAGAACAGGTGAAGTATACTTCAGTTGCAGTACAACAGGTGAAGTATACCTCAGTTGCAACAGAACAGGTGAAGTACATTTCAGTTGTATCACAACGGGAAGTACACTTCAGTTGCAACACAACAGGTGAAGTACACCTCAGTTGCATCACAACAGGTGAAGTACACCTCAGTTGCAACAGAACAGGTGAAGTACACCTCAGTTGCATCACAACAGGGGAAGTACACTTCAGTTGCAGCACAACAGGGGAAGTATACTTCAGTTGCAACACAACAGGGGAAGTATACTTCAGTTGCAGTACAACAGGGGAAGTATACTTCAGTTGCAACACAACAGGGGAAGTATACTTCAGTTGCATCACAACAGGGGAAGTACACCTCAGTTGCAGCACAACAGGGGAAGTATACTTCAGTTGCAACACAACAGGGGAAGTACACCTCAGTTGCATCACAACAGGGGAAGTACACCTCAGTTGCATCACAACAGGTGAAGTACACCTCAGTTGCAACACAACAGGGGAAGTACACCTCAGTTGCATCACAACAGGGGAAGTACACCTCAGTTGCAACACAACAGGGGAAGTACACCTCAGTTGCATCACAACAGGGGAAGTACACCTCAGCTCTTCTACCTGATAGCATGTATGATAAAGATGGGTACAGAGAAGTTAAGAATTTTAATTCACAATCATGAAATCCTGGGTTTAATCCTGCTGTGGCATCTTCTGCAGGTATCTTTACTATAGCTTCTGGCCAATGCAATCCATGTGAGTGAAATTAGGGTAGATAGAAACTGTGTGGAAGCCCATCATATGGATTGTACCTGTAATTCCAAGTCCTGCCTAGTGACACTCACAGTGATTCAGTTTGAGAATTATGTTAAAGTTATCTGTGGGATGCTCCACCATTGATACTATAAGAGAAGATGGTTTGTATCTGTTATTCAAAGTTCCAGCCTTGTCACATATTGTGTTATATAAATACAGCTTAGATATTGCGTTAAAACTGTAAGTTGGATTGTACATGAAACTCAAATGTTCAGCCATGTTATATAGAGTTGACTTAGGGGTCCATGTGTCTGAAATACTCAACCACTTACAGGTTATTGCATAGGTCAGATATCCAGTTGAATTGTATGGTCATCATCGATACCAACAGATGAGCCATCACTATCATCATAAAGGTGACCACTATAGTATTGTATCTATTTCTTATTTCCCTATACTGTTTATAAACATAATACCCTATCATTTATCATCTGGCTTTCATATTAAATTGTATTTTTCAGGTTGTCGATGATTCTGTACCATGTATTGATTACGTCGAAGGTGACGTAGAAGATCGTTATCAAATGTCAGAGTCAGAATATGCCAAAAAGAAGGGTAACTTTTGTTATTTCATTATTTTGGGGGCTTTTGGATATATTGTATTTTATATAAATGTACATAGTTATACGAATCATTGGAAAGGTCCAGTTACTGGTTAGTACACAGCAGTGATGGTCATCACCAAAAGTAGTAGTAAAGCTAGACTTAGTGACACATGACTTCACATCGAAGAGGAAGTAAGCCAGACCTGACCATTTTTAGGGAACATGATGGCAGTAATACAAAATTGAAAAATTAAACTCGACAAAAGCACTCAACAACGGTGTTTGTGTAGAGAAACAAAGACAGAGTTGCAAACAATAAATAAATCAAACTAGAATAAATAAAAAAGTTCAACTTACAATTCAAATATAGGTTAGTCACCTGGGGGATTTTATAAATAGGTAAATGAAGCTAGTTGAAGAGAACCAACACAGCCTCGGTCATTTTCTCACTCACTCAATGATATAATTAGGTTTGTATTATTAATATATATATAAAAGAATCATTGAATAGTTTACTCCACTGTCCAAAGGAAAAAGAAATGGGATAGTCACAACTGCCTTTGTGCTGACCTGGGACTAAACAATAACAAAGGTTTTAAGGAAGCTGTATATATATATATATTTACCATTTTTATTTACAGATAATTTCCGGAGTTACAAGGAAAAGAATTTTAAGGACATTTCTGATCATAAAAGCAAAGAAAAAATAAAGAGCGTTGAAGAAAAAGAAAAAGATGAGGAGAAATTGTCTGAAAAATTAAAGATAGGAGAGAGGTGAGGGTTTTGTTTCTTGCTGTTTAGTCAAGGAGGAAAGAGAAGTGCTCATGACTCCTCTCAGATCTTCTGAGATTGGAGAGAGGGACTGAGGAAGATATCCTCAAATTAGATACCTGGTCTGAATCTTTGCAGCAGAGTGGACTCTACTAAACAGAAAATAAAACTGTTTCATCAAGGGGATGATGTGAGTGTCTAGTTTAAAATAAAGTCACCATATCCCTGTGTGTATCTTGTTTAGAATTGGCACACTGTTTCTCTCTGTCTGTGTGTATCTGGTTTGAAATAGGTACCTGTATCCCTGTGTGTATCTGCTTTAGAATAAGTACACTATGTATCTGGTTTAAAATAGTACACCTTATCCCTGTATCTGGTTTACAATATGTACACATCTTTGTGTGTATCTAATTTACAATAGGTGCACTGTATCCCTGTGTGTATCTGTACTACAATAGGCACACAGTAATCCTGTCTCTATCTGTTTTACAATAGGTACACTATCCCTGTGTATATCTGATTTAGACTAAGATACACTGTATCCCTATAAGTATTCAGAATCACTACATTCAATTTGACACTTATTTTGTCTATCCGGTTTAGAATAGGTACACATTATCCCTGGGTGTCATAAGAGTCAACTAAAAAGGTTGTTATCAGGAAGGGTATCATGTATTGTAACTCTTGTGTCTCTAATGTTTATTGTATATAGTAAATCCTTTGCAGCTGATAAAGAAACAGTTATTATTATAGGCGCATACATTGGCAGAACTGTTAGAGTGATGGACAAAATACTTTGTGGTGTTTGTTCTGGCTCTTTACTTTCAGAGTTCAAATCCCACCATGGTCAACTTTATCCCTCTGGTTGTTGATGTATTCAATATATACCTTCTTCCAAAATACTGCTGGTGCTGTGCCTAAATTAGAAACAATTATTATTATTATTGCTTTTTCTATTGTCAATAGATGTAAAGTAGAAGTTAAAAACCAGCCATTACGAACTGGAACAATAAAATATGTCGGTATGTATATTGTTTACATTTTAATTTATTGCAATTTAGTAGAATGATTAGATCGTCAGACACTGTCAGGTCATATTTAGTTATGGTTATCTATGTTTATCATCATCATCGTTTTTATGTCTGTTTTTGCATTCTTGCATAGGCTTGATGGGTCCTTCTCAGCACAGCATTTCTCCACTTGCGGCATTCCTTTGTCATCTCCTCTGAGTCTCAGTGATTTGAGGTCAGCTCTCACAACCTCTGCCCAGACCTTTCTTGGTTTACCTCTACTGCGACTTGCTTCTAATGGGATTTCCTAACACTTCTTTGCCCAGCAATCATTGAGCATCACATGTCCATACCGATGAAGTCTTCTCTCTTGCACACCACCTCAGATACCTCTTAAACCCAGCTTCTCCCTCAACTCGTCCGAGCTCTGCCTCTCTCTCATACTTATATTGCACATCCAACGAAGCATGCTTACTTTCCAGCTTACACATGTCCTCTGCAGTTACAGCCCATGTTTCATTATCATGCAGCTTCACACTTTGCACACAAGTGTCATTCAGTCATCCTTTTGTGGTCAACAGTGGGAGTAGCTCTCTAAACTTTTTCCATCCTATCCTTATTTTAGCTATTATGTTCCCAAAACACTCTCCTACACTGCTAATTAAGTCACCTTGATAGCAGAAGCTATCAACCACTTCTATGGATCCTTCTTGAGACTGGAATAGGTTTACATCATTGGCACTGTTTCCCTTGGCTACCACTTTGTATCTTCTACACACAAAGTCTTCCTGTTAGTATCCCAGTTATCCCACTACATCTCTTGTGTACCCAACATTTACATTTAGTTTTCTTTACTTTACTTTCAAACCTTTTCATTCCAAATTCTGTTTCCATAGTCAAAATTTATTTTTTAGTTCTTTAATGGATTCGGCTATAAAGGCTAGATCATCTGCATAGAGAGGTTCCCATGAGCAGCCGGTCTTAAACTCCTCTGTTATAGCCTGGAGAACTATAATGAATAGTAGTGGGCTAAGAACCAAACCCTCATGAACTCCTACTTTTACCTTGAATTCCTCACTAAACTCATTTCCTACTCTCACTTTACTGACAGCTCCTCTGTACATAGCTTGCACTACTCTCACAAACCATTCTTCTACACCTAATTTCCTTAAGGACCACTAGATAATAGATTGAGGTACTCTGTCAAAGGCCTTTTTTAGATCAATGAAAGCTAAATATAGTGGCTTATTTTTGGCTAGGAACTTCTCTTGTAGCTAAAAAGAGGGCATCTGTAGTAATTTTCCCAGACATGAAACCAAACTGCATCTTGTCTAATTTGACTCTATCTCTATTTAATTGAGCGCTATAACTCTTTCCATCACTTTCATAAGTTGGTCCATTAGTTCTGAGATGAAATCCTTTAAAGATCAGTGTTGCTTTTCATCCTTGCTTATTACAGTTCACACCTATGTAAGTTTAGCTGGTTTCCAATGAAGTTGCATGTCATAGGTTTCTCAGGTATTTTTTAATGATAGGACCCCAGCCCTGTCATAAAAAGACTCCCCTCCTTGACCAGATCCTGCTGCTGCTCGTACAAATCTTTTTCAGCTGAGTGAACCTGAGTAATATGAAATGAAACATTTTACTCAACTCAACAACACACCACCTACTCCAGGTATTGAATCCAATACCTTAACCACTAGGCCACATACCTTCAATTACTGGAGTAATCAACTACCCCCTTGCCCCAAACCAATGGACTGGTAGATTATTTACTTTGCAATAATGAGTTATCGCCCTTTACATTCGGAGTTCAAATGTTGTCTAAATAAACTTTGACTTTCATCTTTAAGAGCATTGATAACATTTAGTATGCAGCTCTTAACCACTATCCTCTCTTCTTCTTCCATACACCTCACACGCCTTAACACCCTAACACATTTCATCACACCACCCTTCTTCCATGTTCTTGCACCCTGTCCCTGGCCCACACTGTAAAGTGGTATTGTAGGTGTCACGACAAAAAGCACCCAGTACACTGTAAATGTGGTTGGCGTTAGGAAGGGCAACCAGCTGCAGAAACCAAGCCAGAAACAGTTCTGTATGAGCAAGACATGGTCACCTGACCCAACTTGCCTCTGATGGGACAACCCATCTAACCTATGCTACATGGAAAATAGATGTTAAGCAACGATGTTGATAGTTAAGTAACTAATTTTTCCGTCTGTCAGTTTAATAACTAGATGGTTGTTTAATTGTTAATTGTCAAAGCTCTTTCATCACACATTCTGTGACCTCTTCAGTTACTTTGTGTCTCCTCTTTGTTCACACAAATGTGTGACAAAAGAGCTTTGACAATTAGCAACTAAACAACCTTCCTGTTATTAAACTAGCTGACGAAAAAATTAGTTACTTAACCAATAATTTTAAATTGAAGTGAAACTCAGTGATGCATGTGTTTTTATTGGCAGCATGACCGCCCCCGTATTACAATATATATATATGTGACAATATATATATATATTACTGATTTTTTTCTCTGGTTATGTTTTAGGTCTAGTTGACTTCCAGTCTGGCTACTGGGTTGGGATACAGTATGATGAGCCTGTGGGCAAAAATGATGGCAGGTAGGACAGTTACTTTCATTATCATCACCTTCACCATCATCCTCACATTAACATCACCACCATCATCACTACTTCCACCATTATTGTCATGATCAACATCATTTTACCATATGTTTTTCAATGTTGACATGAATTCACCATGTTTGCAATGCATCATATAAACTTTCTCGTCTGTGAGACAGAAACAATATATTTTCACACTGTCCTCCACTTCCCAGTTCTTCATTGATCTGTTTCTATTAAATATTAGTCTGTAACCTCTATCTTGCTCAGAATATTGATCTCCTGAAAACTGTTCAGAGATGTTCAACTAAATGAATACCGTTCTCTGAACACCTTGTTTTTCTGGGCATGGATGCATTAAAGTTCTGACGTCTGGCAACCGACTTAGTAGACACCTACAAGATTATCAACCATCTTTCCAACAACAACCCTGAACACCTTTTTGAATTCCATATGTCTAACACCCATGGACATGCTTACAAAATCAGAAAACAGTGCAGCTCCCATGACTTTCAGAAACATTTTTTCATGCCCAAAGTTACTGAAGCATGGAACAAACTACCTGTATCAGTTGTTAGCTGCCGGGACACTGCATTCTTCAAAACTTCTATGCTTCCCAAAATTTGCCAACACCACAGCTGATATTCCGCCTCCATACATACACACTCACACATGTATATCATGACTCGTACATTATTCACTTTCCTGACATTTGCAAATTATTCTATGTACTACTATACATGTACCTTTGATGAGTTGTAGTGCACCTGAGCACTGTACACAATAATTTTCATTGTGGATTGGCAGTATTGGTAGAGGGTCTGACGCCATGCTTTGCAGCAAAGAGTTACGGCCCTTTATGGTCTGAGTTCAAATCCCGCTGAGGTTAACTTTGCCTTTCATCCTTACGGAGGTCGATAAAATAAAGTACCAGTAATGCACTGGGTAATTGCTGGCCTTGTGCCAAAAGTAGAAACAATTATTATTATATTGCTGATTGGTTAAAAAATTTGCTTTGCAACCACATGTATTCAAGTTCGATCCTACTGAATAAATTTATTGAAGCTGCACAGAAGCCTGGTTCTATGATACAAAGCTGTTTATTATAAAGTGTTTACATTTATCTAACAATACTATCATAATTTCATGTAAGAACTATTTTGTTCTAAACATCAGCTTCATAATGAGAAAGTTAGTTGTATCACTAAATAACTCTAAATTCTTGATCATTTTTGAAATGATTTGTAAACCATTAGAAATATGGTAACGAAAGTCTTAAAGTGTTTATATTCAACTTAAAAACATTCCATAATAATCTTCCAAACACTATCTTAATTACAAGAAAGTTAATTATATCACTAAATCTATACAAATTCTTCATAATTTTATAAAATATTTGAAAATCCTAGTTAGTGTCTTTCATTATAAATATGGTAACAAATGGGTTTAAGTTCTTATTTCTCTGTTTTCTGTTTGTTGCAGTGTGAAAGGTAAACAATACTTTCAATGTCTGATGAAATATGGAGGATTTGTACGGCCAAGTTCGGTGACTGTTGGATATTTCCCTGAACCAGATGATCTTGATGAATTCTGAGATGATGGACATAAGAGATGTGATACACTACCAGAATAATGACTGCATACATACACACACATGTATATTTATATATATCTATATACACACGCACATACACGTGTGTATATAGATACAATACAGCTTACTTTGTACATGTTAAATATATGACTGACAATATGTTAATTTTATCAACATTATTATTATTGTTCTCTAACAACCGACTAGCACTGTTATGCTCCACAAGGTACCAGATGATGGGTTGCCACAAAGTTCTACTTTAAAAAGAATGTACCCAACTGTTTGTAGGGAAGTATTGAGGGTTTTAAAATAATTTGCAGCTCTGTAGAATAAATTATCTTCATTTGAATTTTGAGAATATTAGAGTTACTCCAAGCACTATAATATTGCACTGTTTCTACACTCAAAAACTACTATAGCCATAACTCACAATCGAGCATGACTTGGTAGTATGTACCATGCTTTCACTAAGGAATTTAGGTGCTCATGCTGTCATGAGCAGATAGAGACACCCTCACTGCTCTTATTCCAGTAGAACAGGGATCAACATCGTTTTGGGGTGTGTGGGCCACAGCTATGCAGTGTCTCGTTGGCAGTCCATGATATCAAAATATAAATTTGCTCGACCTCAGACTGTCCAGAAGGTTACCTTAATCCCGGGATTTAAAGAAGAACAATGAACTTTATGTGATATTACCTTAATGACATTCCTTACTACAAATAAAATACAGGCAGAAATGATAAATTTTTAATGAGATTCTTGTTTTTGCCTGGTGTTGGATAGCTTCTCTACATCAGGTGAAATATTTGTCGAGGACAGGAGCAGAACATCGTCCAGATGGTTATCACCCAGCCTTGTCCTTAAACAATCTTTGGTATATTTCATTTTGGAAAAAAAGCTGTTCACAGGTACTGCCAAATAATGATACTAACATTTTTGCATTATTCAAGTGGATTGGCAGTATCGGTAGAGGGTCGGGCGCCATGCTTTGACGCATAGAGTTACGGCCCTTTCCATTCTGAGTTCAAATCCCACCATAGTTAACTTTGCTTTTCATCCTTATGGGGTCGATAAAATAAAGTACCAGTAATGTTCTGGGTAATTCTGGCCTTGTACCAAAAGTAGAAACAATTATTCAAGATGTTTTTATATTTTCCACTTAGCAAAACATATTTCTTGTAGAAGTCATTGACTGATATATATATACACAGTCTGCTTGACCTTCATATCGAACTATTCTGTCTGAGTTTGTTAATGTCATGCAAAAATTGCGTCCAGCTAAGTTATGTGGCTAGACGTGTTCTCTAGTTGGTATTCTAATCCAAAATAATTCAGGGATCACTTAACCTAAGATTGAAACCTGTTGGCAGGCCGGACATAAATCTTTCAAGGGCCAGGTGTGGCCCGCTGGCCGGGGGTTGCTTACCCCTGCAGCAGAATGTCCAGGATATGACAACTAGAAACAGAAAGGGCTGGTACTTTCTTTATCAACCTTGAATGGGATTTGAACTCAGAACAGAGAGACCTGGAACAAATTACCTCTAATGATTTGGTAATTAATTTCATGAGCAGGCTGTTCTATTGTTCAAATAAATGAGACACTCAACAGAGGTTCGACATCAAGAACAAGTGTTTTAAAGTCATTTGCGGTCCTCATATCAGGCTTCATACATATCATAGGTCCATTTTGAGGCAATGTTTTATAGCCAGATGTTCAGGGTGATATTGTTCTACAAAACTTTGCACCTCACCCCATTTTGCACAAATTTCATGGATCAAAGCAGTAGGAATATCCTTCCTTCCCTTGTGCTTTGAAGATATTTCCTTCCTGCTGCTCCTGAAAAATTGTTTTCGTTCTTTACCAAGCTCAATTTTGTGGTCTTCTAGTAACTCCCCCATATCTTCATTGTTAACTTCCAAGCCTATGTTTTGTGCCTAGAGGCACAATATATTGACAACCACAAAATCTTCAGTATGAAGTCAAAGACCTCAAAGTCTCTGCCTGTAACACAATTTCCTCCTGGCTGAATTCATGGTCCTGTAAGTCACTTGCTGCCAGGCTTTGTCTAAAGAGTTAAGCAATGGAGGATATTAAAATGAAGTCCGAGTGTTAATTCTGTGTTGGAAAAGTATTTTAGTGTAGAGCTTCTTAAAGTTTCAAACACCTGTTGATCCATGGGCTGGATTAGAGGAGTTGTGTTAGAGGGCAGGAACTTCACTATGATGAAATCTAACTCCACCAACTTGTCTGCCAAGTCTGGAGGGTGAGCAAGTGCATTATCAATCACAAGAAGGCACTTCGGTGGAAAGTTGTTTTCTTGCAAGAATTTCTTCACACTTGGAGCAAAGACTTCATGGGTCCACTCAATATAACTTGCCCTCCACATAACAGGCAATTTACTTTTTATCACATTGTTTTTCTTAAACTTACACAGATTCTCTGAGTGGTACACAAATAATGGCTTGACCTTAAAGTCTCCACTCACTGCGTTTCTACATAGCAAAAATGTCAGTCTGACCTTCATTCGCTTGTGTCCTTGACATTTTCTTTCCAGAATAGACCGGTTTCATAGCAGTTAAACACTTGCTGGGGAAGAAATTCCTCAACGTTTACGTAGCCACTAAAAACTTGCACAAATTTCTCTGGTTTTCACTTTCAGAATTCCCCATACCTAACCATATGTATGTCACTTCGTTTCTTGAAATTCTCAAACCACCCTCTGCTAGCTGGGAAAACATTAGTATCAGCACTAGTACCAGGGTATTTTTCTATGAGGTCATCATGCAATTGCCATGCTTTTTCACATATGATACCCTCACAAACATGGTCACTAGCTAGCAGTTTCTCATGAAAATCAGCAATAATTTCTCCATTTCTTCAATTGTCTTGAGATCTTTGTTTATTAAGAACTGTCACTCCTCATGCAACATTGGTTCCCTTGATCGTCTATTTTTGAGAATAGTATAGATTGTTGCTTTTACCATTCCAAACTGAGTAGCAAGATCAGAGACATGAACACCATCTCTGTTTTTGGCTATCATTTCTTTACCTCTATCATAATTCTAGTCATTTTCTTTTTCAACTGTTAGTTGTTAAGAGAGAAATACAGTGAGAGACTGTATGAAAGACAGATAGATATCACCATAGTAACTAACAAGTTTTGATTGAAAACTTGGGAATTTTAAGTGCAAGTCTGTGTTGAAAATAGCATGTGTTTCTGTGTTTCTGTCCTTCAACAACACAACACAGACTTCAGTAGAATATGAAACAAAGTATTTTAAATAAATGTTATTGTTCAACAATATTCAAAGTGTTGTTAATCTTCACTGAGAAAGTCAATCTAAACATTATTTGGACAATTTCTGAAGATATGAACATGACTAACAAATATAGTGACAGGTAATGACCTAGTAATTTATGAAAAAAATCCCCATAAATCTCAATGAAATTCAAGAGAAGGCACGGTGAATTTGAGCTGAGATGTGCAATGAACAAAAACACAGCAATTGACGCTTTCCTGCTGATACTCCCAGCTTGGTGCCAACTACTGTTGCTGGCTTGCGCGTTCGTTATTTAAGACACCATTTATCACATGAGGCATTTTATGTTCGGAAAGATTTCACTATATATAAATTATATGTATGGTTGGATGGGTCCTTCTCAGCACAGTATCTCTCCACTCAGTGGGTTTTTTTGTCCTCTGCTGCTAATTAAATCATCTAGATAACAGAAGCTACCAACCACCTCTAAGGACCCTTCCAGGTTTAGAAAGGCTCTACAGGATGCAGTAGATGAGGGGGTGATGAACTAGGTACACACAATGTAGAGGATGACTGGAAATTCCTATATGACAACCTTTTGTAAACTACTGATGAAACTTGTGGCTGGAATAAAGCGCCAGCCAGATCAAGGGCGACCTGGTGGTGGAACAGCATGGGGGATAGAAACATTAAAACCAAGAGACAGGTGTGGAAAGACTGGAAAATGGGAGGTAGCAGAGATCAGTATCAGGTAGCTAAGAGAAAAGCTAGACAACGGGTATACACAGCTCGGGGAGAGGCTGAAAAAAGAAAGTGTGCTGATATATTACGGTTATATGACGCCTGTGTGAGATGCGCGATGTTGCATGGCAGTGAGACATGGGCAGCAACTGCAGAGAATATGCGACGGCTGGAGAGAAATGAAGCAAGCATGCTCCATTGGATGTGCAATGTCAATGTGCGTGAACTACCAAGCATAGATGAGTTGAGAAAGAAACTGGGTATAAGAGGGATAAGTGGTGGTGTGCAGGAGTGAAGACTGAGATGGTATGCACGTGATGTGCATGGAGGATGACCGCTGGGTAAAGAAGTGCCAACCATATGAGATGCCATCTGGTGTACCACAGGGATCTGTTCTTGGCCCCCTTTTGTTTGTGGCATATATTAATGACATAGATGCCAACTTAAAGAATTCCACAGTACTAAAGTACGCAGATGACATCAAGCTGTACCTTGAGATAAAAAGGACAGATCCTGAACACTAGATCTTGCTTGCAGTCTGACCTGGACACAATGCAACAATGGATCTCAGACTGGCAACTCAAGCTAGCTGTGGACAAGTGCACCACCATGCATTTTGGGAGTAAAAACCCAGCGTCCACAGCACTAATATCAAGAAGTCTTCTTGTGAACGTGACCTGGGCATTACGGTCAGCAGCGATTTGCGTTGGACGAAGCACGTCTCTAAAATTGTCAAGAGGGCCGAGGGTGTCTTAGCATCACTCAGCAAGACCTTTGTCAGCCGCTCTCCAGCTATCTATTTAAAGCTGTACATGGCTATGGTGCGGCCACACTTAGAATTTGCATCACCAGTCTGGAACCCCTATCTTGCTCAGAACATTGACCGCCTGGAAACTGTTCAGAGATGTGCAACCAAGCGAATACCCTCCATCAGGCATCTACCATACTCTGAGCACCTTGCTTCCCTGGGCATGGATACATTGAAGCTCCGACGCCTGGCAACTGACTTGGTAAACACCCACAAAATTGTTAACCATCTTGCCAACAACAACCCTGAGTACCTTTTTGATTTCCATGTATCTAACACACGTGGGCATGCCCACAAAGTCAGAAAACAGTACAGTTCCCATGACTTTCGGAGACATTTTTTCACACTCAGAGTTGCTGAAGCATGGAACAAACTACCTGCATCAGTTGTTAGCTGTCGAGACACTGCAACCTTTAAGGCCTCCATGCTTCCCGAGATTCGCCAACACTACACCTAATGTTCCCCCTCCATACACATACACACATGTATATCATGACTCATACACTATTCACTTCCCTGACATTTGTGTATTATACATGCACCTTTGACGAGTTGTAGTGCACCTGAGCACTTTACACAATAATTTCATTATATATAAGTCCCAGTAGAAGGAAGACCACAAAAAAAATGGGCGGAGGTGGTGAGAGCAGACCTCAGATCGCTGAAACTCACGGAGGAGATGATGAAGGACCGTGACAAGTGGAGAGATGCTGTGTTGAATAGGACCCGTCCCACCCTTGCAAGCAGGGAAAAGCAGACGTAAAATGATGATGATGATGATATATATATATTACCATCATCATCATCACTGTTTGTCCATTTTTCTGCGCTAGCATGAATTAGATGAGTTGTCCTGTTGTGAGACAGTCAGATCAGTTGACCATGTCTTTCTCATACAGAACTCTTTCTGGCTGGATGCCCTTCTTAATGCCAACCACTTTTACAGTGTGGACTGGGTGCTTTTTATCATTGAAAAAATATATACAAAATGTGATAGATTTTGTTTGAGGTATGGATACATATAGATAATATGGTGGGGTTGTATATCTGTAGGTGCATTTATATAATTGTATACAGGTACATATCACCTACATGTATGAATGTATATTTATTTGTAAATGTATGTACACATATGTGTAAGGGTATGCTAATGTATGGATAGACATATGTACACATTTATGGACATAAGGCCTGTAAATATATATATGTGTGTGTGTGCTTAGACGTATGCATGTATGGATGTGGAGGTCTGTACATATATGGTTTGGTTACATAGGAGTAGTTGGTGGCTACATAGTAGTAAAACAAACCGGTACATATAGCTAATCTAATAAAATAAACACTGATAAACCCTAGCTATGAAATGTGGTTGGTGGTGGATCGATTAGGCATGAATCTATGTGGGTGATTCAAGAGTACTTGCAACTGCTCCAGAATTCAACATCTTAAGAAGTTCACTTCACACACATATTAATTTTTCAAATATTTTCCACCCCTACATACACACCTTTTATTCCAACCCCACCACTTATTAAATTTTAATAATCTATCTTACTATTTTATTGTAAGTGATTCATATTGATACAACAGCTGGAGAATCTAATGATTATTTTATTTTACATTAAAAAAACATTATATATGACAAAAAAAGGACATTACAAGAAATCCCATGTCTACGACTGTACACTATATCTCCCACTTATAAGAATTTAAGTAAATGTACAACACCTCCGCTTATTCCACCACCCTCTTATTATTTGGGACCCGAGAATACATGTTTGCCAATCCACACATGATCAGACAGGCAATAAAGTATTGGATATCCTGAATTAATTATTGTTTATTCTCCATGCATAACTACAAACATGGACACTAACCATCATCACCATCAGCATCACTTCTGTTGAGTCTGTGAAGGAGTGCCTACTGTTTGACCTGCTAAAGATATCACACAGTTTAACCCTTTTCCCACCAACCACTCCGTTCTATGAATCAAAACTGTTTTAAAGTATTTATATCTATCTAAAAACCTTCCATCATAATTCAGTGTAAGAACCTTTGTTAAGTTAAATAATAATAATAATGAAATTATTGTGTACAGTGCTCAGGTACAATACAACTTAACAAAGGTGCCTGTGTAGTACATAGAATAATGTACAAATGTCAGTGAAGTGAACAGTGTATGAGTCAGGAAATATGTATGTATGTGTATGGAGGGGGAATATTAGGTGTAGTGTTGGCGAATCTCAGGTAGCATGGAGGTTTTAAAGGATGCAGTGTCTCGACAGCTAACAACTGATGCAGGTAGTTTGTTCCATGCTTCAACAACTCTGAGCATGAAAAAATGTTTCCGAAAGTCATGGGAGCTGTGCTGTTTTCTGACTTTGTTGGCATGTGTTAGACACATAATAATAATAATAATAATGAAATTATTGCGTAAAGTACTCAGGTGCACTACAACTCATCAAAGGTGCCTGTGTAGTACATAGAATAATGTACAAATGTCAGGGAAGTGAATAGTGTATGAGTCATGATATACATGTGTGTATGTGTATGGAGGGGGAACATTAGGTGTAGTGTTGGGGAAGCATGGAGGCCTTAAAGGATGCAGTGTCTCGACAGCTAACAACCGATGCAGGTAGTTTGTTCCATGCTTCAGAAACTCTGAGCATGAAAAAATGTTTCCGAAAGTCATGGGAACTGTACTGTTTTCTGACTTTGTGGGCATGCCCATGTGTGTTAGACACATGGAAATCAAAAAGGTACTCAGGGTTGTTGGCAAGATGGTTAACAATTTTGTGGGTGTTTACCAAGTTAGTTGCCAGGCGTCGGAGCTTCAATGTATCCATGCCCAGGGAAGCAAGGCGCTCAGAGTATGGTAGATGCCTGATGGAGGGTATTCGCTTGCACATCTCTGAACAGTTTCCAGGCGGTCAATGTTCTGAGCAAGATAGGGGTTCCTGACTGGTGATGCAAATTCTAAGTGTGGCCGCACCATAGCCATGTACACCCTTAAATAGATAGCTGGAGAGCGACTGACAAAGGTCTTTCTGAGTGATGCTGAGACACCCTCGGCCCTCTTGACAATTTTAGAGACGTGCTTTGTCCAATGCAAATCACTGCTGACCGTAATGCCCAGGTCACGTTCACAAGAAGACTTCTTGATATTAGTGCTGTGGAGGGAGTATGTGGACGCTGGGTTTTTACTCCCAAAATGCATGGTGGTGCACTTGTCCACAGCTAGCTTGAGTTGCCAGTCTGAGATCCATTGTTGCATTGTGTCCAAGTCAGACTGCAAGCAAGATCTATAGTGTTCAGGATCTGTCCTTTTTATCTCAAGGTACAGCTTGATGTCATCTGCGTACTTTAGTACTGTGGCATTCTTTAAGTTGGCATCTATGTCATTAATATATGCCACAAACAAAAGGGGGCCAAGAACAGATCCCTGTGGTACACCAGATGACATCTCATATGGTGAGGAATGCTGTCCCAGAACCGTGACTACCTCTCTTCGACTGAGAATGAAGGACTTCAACCAGTAAAAAGATCATCCTTCACACCCATTGCAGAGAGTTTTGCCATAAGCCTTTTGTGTGGTACAGAATTGAAAGCTTTCGCAAAGTCAAGGTAAACAACATCCACCCATGAGCCGCCATCATTGATCCAGATGATGTCTTCAAGAAATTTGATAAGTTGATCACAGCAGCTGGAGTTGGGGATAAATCCAAATTGCGAGGGCCGGATAAGACTGTGAGAGTTCCAGAAGTTCCAAAGTGTTTCTCTGACACAGGATTCCATCAGTTTGGCAATGCAACTAGTAAGACTGACTGGACGATAGTTCACAGGTGATATGCGGTCACCCTTTTTGAACAGAGGAATGACACTGGTAGTTTTCCACTGTTCTGGAGTAGCACCGTTGTTCAGATAGAATTGGAAGAAGCTTGATAACTGGTGCAGAAGGAAGTACCCACCACGTTTAAGAAGCAGGTACATAACACCATCAAGACCAGGAGAGGCATGGTTGCGTTTATTTTTTAGGTGATGTCGTAGCATTGCAGGTGTAAATTCCATGGTTGTAATAGAGTCCAGTGTCATAGGTGGTGGAGATGGTACACTCTGGTCTTCAATAGTGAAAATGCCTGCATAGCATTCAGCAATGAACTCTGCACATTCCTTGGGGTCGTCAGTAACCTGGCTTGTGTGGGGATTGTGAAGAGGACCAACTGGAGAGTGATGCTTCTGCTTTGAGTGAACATACTTCCAGAACACCTTACTGTCAGGGCTGGTTGCTATGCGCTGCTCAAATTGAAGCACTGCCTTTTTTGTCACCTTTTGAGGTGGTTGGACGATCTATTTCGCCTCTTCCTATTAATGTCTGATTTGTGAAGTTTGTACTCACGTTCAGCATTGCGACATTCTTTTCTGGCAAGACGGACTGCTGCAGTCTCCCAAATTGCACTTTTGGGGTGTTTTTTCCACTTACGTGGCACCGATGCTGCACATGCTGTCCATATTGAGCTCAGGATGTTCTGGAGTACAGTGTTGACATCTCCAGAGTCGTAGAACTCAAGCCAGTTTGGCCGTTGCAGCTTGGTGCAGTAACAGTTAGTTCCAGTCTGCTTTATTCCAGTCAAAGTGAGCAGTTTGGAGATGGTTGTGGTTCTTGTTACTGCCCATGAGGGATAGATTGGCAATGATCATAGCATGATCAGAGTCACCCAAAGGTTCCTCAGCAGTAACACTAATGACCGTTTCAGGAGTAGTGGTGAAGAGTAGGTCCAAAGTGTTGTCACCTCTTGTTGGGGAGGTGACTACTTGGGACCAATTCGAGTCCAGCACTAGCTCAAGGAAGTCATTTGCACTTGGCGGCCAACAAAAGGTTTCCCAGTCAATCTCAGGGTGATTGAAGTCTCCTGCAATAAAAACATAAGTGGCTGTTCTCCTGGCAGCAGCTCTGAGGATATCACAAAGTTGAGTGTGCTGATGGTAATTTGGGGGACGGTAAACGACTCCAAGTAGCAGTGTTGACATGGTCATACGTATATAGCAGAAAAAAACTTCCTGCTGTGATTGGTTCAAATCAATACAAGGAATTGCCAACAAATTTGACCGAACGTAGACCATTACACCACCACCACCACGATTAATGCAGTCTTTATGAAACAGGTTGTAGCCAGTTATGCTGAAAACCCCATCACAGAGTAAGGGATGTGCCCAAGTTTCCGTGACTGTAATGAAGTCAGGGTTGATACTTTTGACGTAGGAGTCAAAAAGATGAATCTTATTGCATAGACTACGTGCATTCAAGGACAACAATTTGTACCTTGATTCCAGTATATGATTATGTGCAGGGGATGGCAGGTTGTTCTGATTTAGTTTCCCAGAGTTTTTTCAGTTTCTTTATTGTCTCAGTTGTTGTGGGTACAGTGTTTTCAGACCAGCTGGTATCTCTTTTCCATGTTTCACCAGCCTTAACAAACTTCCATATCTGCCCATCATCTCGTAGGCTGAAGCTTTCATGTTCTGCCGAGCTGCGGTTTAAGGAAGCTGCAGCACACAACTTTGGGCGGACATCAGATGGAAGACCAGGGCGTGTTCGGAAAGCAATCCGACTTTCACGCCTAGCTTTATCAGAGGCTACAAGGTATGAACGTGTCTCAGTTGAGTTCGAAAACGACAGTCTAATTAGCCTGAGTTTCGGGCCTTGTCGGCCAAGGCGTAGAGCACCCTTTGCGGGAGCACAGCCCAAGTCTTTGGATGAACTGGCAGCAAATGCCTGAAGATCAACAATGTCTTCTGGTACACCAATGGCAATCACTTCATGGTTTGCAGATTCAGTGGCATTCTCAATACATCTAGGTTCAACATGAAGTACGCGGAGATTTTTTAACAAGGCACTTCGGGAAAATCCCTCATTGTGGGGTTCTACACGAACGCTTGATTTTATTCCCGCTATTTCTCGGCTTAAAGCGGAAATCCTTTGCCGTATTTCCTCAAACTCTGTATTGACGGTCGATTTTTGTTGTTGTTCTTCTCCTTCAACAGGCATGGTAGGAGAAGACACAGTCGTCGGTTGTTGTTGTTGAAAAGTAACGGGGGAGGAAGACATGGGTTGCTGTTGTTGATGAAGTCCTTCAACAGGGGTAGCAGCAGAAGCTACGGTCGTTGGTTTTTGCTGTTGTTCAGGAACAATGATAGAGGAAGACATGATCTTCTGTTTTTGTTGTTGTTGTTCCGTAGCAATGGTAGAGGCAGGCATACAGTCCAGCCACTGAAAGGACCAATTTGTTAGCTGGACCATCTCCCAGAGTCTATCCATCATAGCAATATGATGTTTCTTGTTTTGGCCTGGGATCTTCCGCATTGAAGGCAGACAGAGATGTGACAGGTTCCACATTCAACCCAACGATTACGGAACGAGTTTTCGGGTTCCGTACAGATATGGCAGATGTGATTTTCTGGGCAATGTTCTATTTTGGAACATCGAACAGTTTTGTCGCATACTTCATCGGAAATCAAAAAGGTGCTCAGGGTTGTTGTTGGCAAAATGGTTGAGCAAGCATACTCATTTACAGGCTTTTTCATCCCATTGAATGAGAGCCGTACAGAGCTGTTATACTAGTCGCGAATTATTAAACATAGTTCGCCATACGTAACTCAACACGCGAAGCCCATAAAGATGTTGATCCTGACATCGATGAAGGAAATTTGGCACTACCATGCTATTAGCTGTCAGAAGTGAAAGTTTCGTCAACCTTCTCAATCGTAAACATCGTTTAATTCCGTATTACCACGCATTATTTTAATAAAGCATATCGATGTAAGTGGAGTTACTTAAATGAAAATATAGAAAACAAATTTAAGTTAATTAGAAAACAAGTCATGGTTATCAAATAAATTGGATTTAATCATTTATATTTTCATAGTCATGGTTATCAATGTAGAAAACAAGTCATTTTCACCAACAGTGGAGTTAACTTAAATAAAAATATAGGTGGCCCTTAAAAGGGCCAAATTAGAAAACAAATATATGGTTATCAAATTTTTTTCACCAACCCTATACGTGAAATTGATAACCATGACTATGAAAATATAAATGATTAAATCAAATTTATTTGATAACCATGACTTGTTTTCTAATTAACTTAAATTTATTTTCTAATTTGGCCCTTTTAAGAGCCACCTATATTTTCATTTAAGTAACTCCACTTACATCGATATGCTTTATTAAAATAACTGTTTCTACTTTTGGCTCAAGGCCAGCAATTACCCAGTACATTACTGGTACTCTATTTTATCGACCCCGTAACGTAAGGATGAAAGGCAAAGTGAACACAAAGACATCATGTCCGCCATCAGGTCCTTCCCAGCTAGCAGCTGCGGAGGCGTTGATGGTCTCCGACCAGGCCGCCTCAAGGAGTTGATATCCCCCCCCTCTCCGCTGAGGCTGGGCGCTGCCTTCTGAGTGCAATTGTGGCGCTCACCAATAGGCTCATCTATGGCGCCCTGGACCCTTACGCCTGAGGCCTCTTTTTTTCGGCCAGCCTCACCGCTCTCAGGAAGAAAGAGGGTGGCATACGCCCCATTGCTGTGGGCAATGTCTTCCGGAGGCTGGCTGCCCAGGTGATCTGCAAGTCCATAACACACGAACTGGGTGAGGAGTTTAGTCCGGTGCAGCTGGGTGTCGGCGTGTCCGGTGGTTGTGAAGGAGCCACTCATGCAACCAGGCAGTTCTTCAACAGCTGCCCATTGGAACCGGCGTCCAGGGACTCCAGGCACCTCATTGTCAAGCTTGACATGAGGAATGCCTTCAACTCTTTATGCCAGGATCATCTGCTCGAGGCCTGCCTCAGCCGAGCCCCCTCTGCCTATCCGCTGGCCTACCTGTCGTATGGAGCCCCGAGCATGATCCTAGCTGCTGATACGGTCATACCCTCGGCTACTGGGGTCCAACAGGGCGACCCTTTGGGACCCCTCCTGTTCGCCCTTGGTATTGACCACATCGCCTGGAGTATCACGGCTCCTCTCAATGTTTGGTATCTGGATGATGCTACGTTGGGCGGGCCCTTTGCGGATGTTCTGCCATGACCTTCAATCAGTGGTTCCTGCCCTGGCATGAATTGGCCTCCAGGTCAACTCGGCCAAGTCGGAGGTGGTGAATGTCAACCCCGATGCTGCGAGCTTTGCAGCCTCCGTTTTGGATGTGCAGTCCATTCTCTGCCAGGTTCAGGTGACCCCCAAAGAGGATGTCCTCATCCTTGGGTCACCGATCCACCTGCCGGCAATCTGCTCCACCATCAGGTCCAGGCTTCAACAGCTCCAGACTCTCACGAGCTGACTGGCCGTGATTGACGGCCACCAAGCTCTCTTTCTGCTGAGGAACTGCTTCGCCATGCCGAAGCTCCTCTATACACTCCGCAGTGCTCCGTGCTACACCCAGACATCTCTCCTCACTGACCTCGATACTTGTATCCGAGCAGCAGCTGAGGAGATATGCAACGTTAAATTTGACGACATAGGGTGGCAACAGGCCACTTTATCTGTCAGGTATGGCGGCCTTGGCCTCCGGTCCCCGATCTCACTAGCTTTGCCGGCGCATCTTTTGTCGGTAACCTCATGCCGCGTCCTCGTCAGTAGGGTTCTTCAAAACACAACAGAACCCTCTGTGTTCAGAGAACGTGAGGCCAGCCGCCTGTGAGACGTGGGACCGCCTGGGACTTAGCACAGTAGACGTCCCTCCTCCTTCTCTCCCTGTTGACGTCAAGTCTCCACAACGCACTTGGGATGCCATCCAGTGCAGCCTGGCCTCAGACAGGCTCACGTGCCAGCTCGACCAGCACCGCCTTGCTTGTTTTCGTGTGGCCTCCAAACCCCAGTGGTGCCTGACTCCATGCCCTGCCCTCCTTCTCCACTGGCATGCAGCAAGACAACCATAGCCTGTGTATCAGCGTTTCCCTGAGGCTTGGCCTTCGGATCTGCGAGCCACACCAATGTCGCTGCAGTTCCACCGTGGACTCTTTTGGCCTCCGGCCGCATTCCACGCAATGCTGCCCTCAACGAGGTCATTAAGTATGGCTTGGATGCTGCTGGCTTCCCTTCCCAGCTTGAGCCAGTGGGGCTGGATCAAGGGGACGGCAAAAGGCCAAATGGCATGACCATCTTCCCATTCCGCGGTTGCAAACCCTTCGTCTGGGATGCCACTTGCACCGACACTTTCTGCAGCCACAACCTGGTGCAGTCTGTGACTGACCCAGGTTTTGCTGCACGTCGGGCTGAGGGGGCCAAACTCCTCAAATACGGGTCGCTCTTTGACAGGTTTGCAGTCGTAACCCTGGCAGTGGAGACTTCTGGTGTCCTCAGCCCCGGGGCTACCTCCTTACTTACCACCATAGGTGCTGAGCTGGCCAGCCACAGGTGTGAGCCCCGCGAGTTGGAGTAGCTTTTCCAGCGCGTCTCTCTTGCCGTCCTCCGGGGAAACGCCTTTCCATTCTGTCCGCCGGGGCTGTGGGTGGGCCCCATTGTGTACCATTGTAGAAGAAACAGGAAGACAACAACAATATATTTATATACGCAGATGATCTAACTCTCATAGCTGAATTTTGTGGGTGTTTGCCAAGTCAGTTGCCAGGCGGAAGTTATATGCCATACATCAACTTAATAATGAGAAAGTTAGTTATATTACTAGATCTCTCCAAATTATTCATTATTTTGAAAATTATTTCAAAATTAAAGGCAGTGTCTTTCATTAGAAATATAACGAAAGAGTTAAGAAAAGACAAGATGGACATCATAGATTGAGTGGTCACAGCTAGAACACCTTTAGTCATTGATCTGAGTTGACCTAGATCAAAACTTAACCATCACCATCATCTCCAGCACCACCATCATTATCCCCATTACTACGATCATCATCATCACTGCCATTATATTCCCCATCCTTACCATCACCATAATCATCATGACCACCAGCATCATCACCATCATGATCATCATATTAGTTATTCATCTATATTTTTTATATGTTAGTGTATCACTTTAAAAAACCTCTGAAGCTCATCCTGGCTTCTATACATGTTATTAAGAACAGATTCAAACTATGCAGTGTGGAAATGCCTCAACAGACTAAGATTTGGTGTTGGACGTGCAAATGTCAATCTTACAAAATGAGGATATTTAAAGGATGGGGACGTTGTGTGTGACTGCAACATCGAACCACAGACTACACAGCACCTCCTGATATGCCTCCTGCTGGAACACCCCTGCACAGTATTGGACTTGGCAGAGTTTAATGAGAAGGACAGCAATGTGTTCAGTTGTGGTGGAAACACATCTAACAAGCTTTCTAACTGACATTCTTGTGGACACAAGAAGATTTAAAGTGCCTTACCATTGGTAACACAGCTGTCTCACATATAGTAGATGTGAGTTCCTGCAGATGGTTGTCCACTTTTTTCCATCTCTTGGAGTATATATACTCAACTTGTTGGACTATTTTATAGCCAAACCTGCATTGTAGCAGCTACTATAAGCTAACATACTTTTAAAATTCAAATTTGTTGAAACTTCATAAAATGATTATTTCTTTGTTTATATATATATACCAGCAGAATAGCTCATTGTTGTTGCCGGGCAATTTTTCACCATAGAATGTTTTTCTTTCAATTTCTTTTTTTTTTATATTCCATATCTCCCCCATGTCTCATCTCCCAATATTCTCCATGAATCATCAATCAACCCCAAGGTGGTTTCTATGGAAATTTACTCAGTGGAGCTGTATATTGAAGTGTTATCAGTGGCTTGTTGTGTACTTTAGCATCAGCATCTTCACATAAATATTGGGTGACCTTTGTGAAGACAACTGCATTATAGCAAAAACAATGCCCCCTACTGACAGCATAGATGGATGGAATAATAAGGTTATGTTGAAGGAATGCATGAGACAATCAATAAAAGCCAGACTACTTAAATTGTCACAATAACAGTGATTGATAGTATTACTATTTTCTGTTTTATTTTTGTTTTTCTTTTATCCTGTTTGGAATTAAGAAACCACATGCACCCAAAGACTTTCTCCTTGGGATGCAGATTTCAAAAATCAAATCCATTTTTCTCTAGGATGCCCCATTTCAGAGCCTTTTGTAACATACACTCTCAAATATATAGTAGATATATCATCATCAACATCATCACTATTTAATGATTATTTCCCATGTTTGCATGGATTAAACTGGTTGTCTTGTTATGAAGCAGAACAGGTTAGGTGACCTTATCTTACTCATGCAATCTGTTTTGGGCTTGGTTTTCTATACATGGATGCCCTTCCTAATGCCAACCATATTACAAATACTGGGAGTTTTTTTTTTTTGTGACACCTGCAGTAATATTTAACAGGGTAGACTAGGTGCTTTGTTGTAGCACCAGTAAAACCACTTTACAAGGTGGACTGGGTGCTTTTCGTCATGACACCAGCACAACCACTTTACAGAGTGGATTGGAATATATATATATATATATTTATATATATATACTAGCGGAAAACTGCCCACCGGGTGGTTTTCTGCTAGTATATATATATATTACACACACAGAAATGTATATATATTTCCGTGTGTGTATATATATATATATTACACACACACACAGAAATGTATATATGTTTCTGTAGCACTCCTCAATTCCCCCTCTCTCCCTCCCGCTATCCCCCTCTTGTAGTCTGTCTCTTTCTTTCACTCTCACTCTCTCTCTACGCGTGCGCAAAAACCATTCGCACACGCGCACGTGTTTTAGCGTCTATTCACTCTCTCTCTCTCCCTCTCTCCCTCCTGCTATCCCCCTCTCGTAGTCTGTCTCTTTCTTTCACTCTCACTCTCTCTCTACGCGTGCTCAAAAAACATTCGCACGCGTGCACGTGTTTCCACTGTCGGACAGACAGACAAACAGAGAAATTGTTGGTTATATATTATAAGGAGATATACGTTCACACAAAAACATACAAAACACATACACTCACATACAAATGAATATTGACACTATATATATATATATGTGAGTACATATGCATATGTGT